>JAQFVV010012439.1:4895127-4933192 GCA_028023455.1 Epiperipatus broadwayi | reverse complement strand
TAGTCAGATATTATATAGTATATATTAACTTTTATCTACTTTATTTTGATTTAACTAAGGATGATTAAAGGTGAGTCAATTTTGATAATGTGATTTTAAAATGGTGACTGTAACTAAAATGTGTTTTAAATTGTCACTAAAATGAACAAGATAATTGTATTTGATAGTAAGTATTTATACAATATATTTACACACAACTTAGTATTTTTATTCTAATATGGTTAATAAAATGATTATTTATGAATTATCTTCTTTTTAATTTTTTATATTCAGAATATATGTTATATTTTAAATCTGCAGTAACAAATTAGAAGTTTAACATAAATAAACATTATACAGGGTGTTCAAAAATCTAATTATAGAACTATAAATAATATAGTGTTTTCCTGAAGGTTTGTGATGATGGTGTGTTACCTTAAAATCTCAATACCCAAGAATCTAAGGGTTCAGATTCGAATCCCATGCTAGTACTGTCACAGGTCAGACTAGCAACACCTGAAGAAGAGAGGAGAATAATATCTCTCAAAGTGTTGTGCATATACTAACCAGTTTGATATGCTATTACTAACAGTTGAATGTATTTAGAATATTTAAATAAAAGTTAAATTTTTCTCAAGACATTCAATACTCATATTAGATGATGGAAATAGTCTAATATAAAAATACATCTATAAATAATATAATTTATTTTATTGTGCCATCAATTACATAAGATGTTCAAAATGTTCTCCACAAACATTCAGATATCCTCGTACTTGTTTAATTTCATTATCAAACAACTTGTTTTAATTCTTCATTTATAATGCATCCAATGTATGCTATGATTGCAGATTTTAGTCCTTCAATGATGTGTGGGTTGACTTCATATACCTTGACTTTTGCAGCTTCCCAAAAAGAATAATTTTATGGCCTTATATCATATGATTTGGGAAGCCACAAATATTTAGATATTACATGATCATCAAAGATCCCCAAAAGAAAAATTATCAATTATATAGCAGTATATGCTGTGGCACTGTCTTAGTAAAATTACACTTTATTTATATTTTCTTCCACTATTAAGTTCACTAAAGAATGGGTACAGAATATTATTACAATAATGACCACTGTTGATGCTATCATAAAAAATATAGGTTCAATGATCTTTCTTGCTATTATCACCTACACATCGACTTTTTTTCTGTGGAAAGGAGTTTGTTGTGAACAGCATGGATTATGTGCAGACGATATCCTATTATTCTGAGAGTTAATATAGCTAATCAGATAGAATAATTCCTCATCAATAAAAAATAAAACATCAAAAATATCTTCAATGTTGTTTACAATAAACAATTGAATCAATGGCTATAAGTTATGCATTTCATTATCTGTTTGCTTTAGTTCTTAGACTGCTACAACTTTACAAGTGAAAAGATTATTATTTTTCTTTCCTGATACATGAGCTATATTAACCATAATGTGATGTTACTGTGCAACTTCTGAACTGATTTTTAAGGAATCTACATCACTGAATCACTAATGTTCAGATGTTTATCTTCAGTGGAGATGAATGGTCATGCATTATGCTTAATCTCACAAATTTAACCTTTTTTCTGGAACTTTTCTATGAACAACTACACCATGTGTCCATTGGCACTCTTGTTTTAAGAAATTTTAGAGAAAATACTCACTACATATTGCTCTTCTCTGAAGTTACATTCCACTCAAAACATGCACTCTTTTAGCAGCAATCCACAGTTCAGTTGAATAGTTCATGCAGTGCCAGGAACATGACCTTTAGTACTGTTAACTGACCAATTTAAAATGTTCCATCTCATTTATTTTATTCATTTATAATAGTAGTATAGTTACTTTCCAAACACCTGATATTTTGCTTTTTATATACAATAAATTTTTGGGAATCAATTCCTCAGATTATTTTAAATAAACATATGATTATCAAATAACAATATGCGATTAAATATATTATTTCTTTACATTTTAATCTCCTAATTTTAGTTAGTTTATCATTTAACATTGAAGTAATGAAATAAACTTACAAAATAACAAAGTGACAGTATCTTAATTATTATTTATTTTATTTTGTTTATCTCTTTTCAATAGCAACACTATTTTACAAAATAGTCAACGACTAGTAATTGCATCAATTTTAATTAATTGTTTATTTCTTTAAAAAGAACAGTTTGTTTTGTTCTTATCATAGTTATTATTTTCTCTTTGTTATATAATTCTTCCTCTACCAACACCTATACCTGTACATACGTGAATGGATTATTTATTTTTAATACTATATATAATTGAAAATGATTAAATCGTAATAATTGAAAGCATATTTATTTCTACACAGTTTTATTTATTTAATGATATAAAGTTTGAAATTAGTACGAGGTGATATTTAGTATGTCTGTGTAAATATTGAAAATTTAATGGATTTTTTTTTCTTGCATTTTTTTTTTTAAATAAAACAATTAAAAACTAAGCTTGCATACTAAAATCACATTACATAGTAATAGGCTTAATATATTTATTTTTTCCAAAGCTGATCAAAAAAATACTAGATAATAATTCAATTTATTTGTTGTAATTATTATAAAGGACCTAGAAGAAATCGAAAAACAACAGCAACAAAAAAACCATTTTTATTTATCTGTTGAGGGTTGAAACCAATCATATTTATCACTAGCATATTTTTTTGGTAACTTCTTGTCGTTTTCTTTTCTTTTTTTTTTCAAAAAAAATCTGAACATTTCATTTCTGTGAATTCACTCATTCTACGTTTTTTCTCAGACAAAAGATTATTCATTAGCGAAATAGATTAAAATAGTTTTTATGTTATTTATCTTTATTTACAATAAAATATTGAAAAAATAATTAAAAATTATGGAATCAGCATAATTTATCTATCCCCCCGTCGTTTTCTTAGGAACGTTGTACTCTTACAAAGTGAACCAGGACAAAACCTCAAACTGATGAGACTTCCGGACAAGCTCTAAAACCGGGACAATTCAGTTAAACTGGGACATATGGTAGACCAATTTAGTAATAATGTAGGTCTGATATTCTGTATTATTTTTAAGAAATACTTCTGGCTAAATTTGTCAATCATTGTTTTACTTACATAGCACCTGAGCTCACGATTTTATTGCAATATTGCGACAAAAACTTCTAAATTGAAAAGTAAACATTATATATATTGTTGTTGTTGTTAAGTGTTGTCTGCAAATTCTTTAACGGATGAATTGTAAAACTTACTTTGCACAAAATCTAGGCACTTGTTCAAATATCATTTATCAAAAGAAACAATTATAAAAATATTTTTTTGTTGTTTTCAAACTGTTTTCAATAATTTTAAAAATGTTTTTATGTAAAAAATATAAAACATATTTATATTTATAATTATATGATGTTTTAGAAGGATTTAAGCTTATGTTGTGGAAAATAAAAAAAAGTTACATTATTCTGCTAACATAAAAAGTAAGTTCTGTTGATTTTTTTTAGTTTCTTAAATAAATTTACAACTTTTTATGATTACAAATTTTTAAATAAATTTATAACTTTTTTATAATTATAAATTTTTGCTTTGTTATATATATATTATTTATTCATTCTTTTATTTGTAAATTTAAAATGAATAAAAATTTTATTAAATAATTTTCTTTGGTCAAAATTGTTATTCAAAATGAAAAGAACATATAGCGAAAATTAAATTATGCTAATTTACTTAGTCTCAATTTAAGAATATTACTTAGCCATAGAAAGGTCAAAGCAAAAATAGAACTGTTACTCTAGTTTATATAAGGTTATGAGTCAGATATAATTATATGTGTGTGTGTGTTTATGTGTAATAAATAGTTGTTTATTTAGTGACCTTATAAATATTTGAAATACAGGCACTCTTCACATACCTGGAGCCCAATGGTAAATATAGGGGATTTGAATTCAGACTTTCAAGTACCCATCAACTATTCACACTATCTCATACCAATGATAGACATGGCCACACACATGTAGAAAATATAAATAATCACCAATATATGTATTTTGTGCTAAACCAGCACACATTAATTGGTCCAGATTATCATCTCCCATATATATATATATATATAAAATCAGTGTTCAGTTTATATTAAAATAACAAATCTTCATACTTTAATGGACAGGCTTCAATCTACTTTAACTTCTAACTCTTCAGCCATCCATATCAGTGAAAACTGATGATGAAATGCCCAAATCCCATGCTGATGTCAATATTATTGCCATGCCCCTGAAAATCCGATGATAAAAAACCAAATCCCATGCTGATGCCAATATTATTGCTATGCCCATGTTGACCTCAAGCCACTCTGACCCCTCATGTATAGGACCTTATGCATTTAAATATGTAGAAGAGGGATGGGCAGGGAACAGGCTTAATGTGTAAATATTTGAAGTACAGACACTCATCAAATACCTGGAACCTAGTTATAAATACAGGGAATTTGAACTCAGACTTTCAAGTGCCCATCAATTATCCACACTATCTCATACTACTGATACTGAGTGGAGCGTCTAAAATATCTTAAATAAATTAATACTGCAAGGTATGACCAAGTAAGCACCGAAATTATTCTCCACCGGGAGATGGCCCACTATATGCTGAGCTTCACCTTGCCCATCATAAAAACACCAAAATGATCTGCTGCCTGAAATAAACAAGAAAGCCGCTGCTGTTAAAAATCAATAAAACAACATGCCCAGGACAAGAAAGAAAACTTCTAATTACGAACAATCTGCTATTAAACCAATGGACGAAAACATCTTATGAAACAGGTACCTGTGTGTGTATTCCAAATTATAGAGTACTCTAGTAATAATAAGCTATAGCTCATCTCCTATTATTTGTATAACTTCTAAATGTTAAAATTGTAATCTTGTGAAACTAAAATTTGAGAATTAATGTAATTTGTAAATTTCTCGCATAATCTAGCTTACCCCCCCCTTCTATCCTTCTTAGGTGTGTATTTCTCAAATCTACATTTATTTATAATTATCATTGAAATATTACCTTCTCACAATTGTTTTAGTTTTAAATGCTAGATCCATAATCGCTTGAACAGTGAATGCGTGTCGAATTGTCATTAATATTTGCTTTATAAATAACTTAAATTTCATATAAATCGACACGCATTCAAAGAATCAGTTATTGTAATGCAGGGTCTACTCTTCCATAATAGCTGGCATACTCGCTGTAATAATTCCTTTTTAGATATTTTTTTTATTAAATGTTAATGAATAATTATGTCAATTTCATTTCTTTGAGAGTCACCAATTTTCTTCAGTCAACGGTGATAATGTTGGGCCGAGTTTGAAACCTAGTTAAATATTACCACAATCTTTTAGATATTATACATGTGTTACATTTTGAAGCCCCAATGGCTCATTCCATGCCGTGAATACTCCGGATTCTCTAGAGTTGAATTAACCCCAGTCGTCCTACACAAGCGGACATGATAATGTTCCCGTAGGGCTTGACGACCGTCACGCAGCCAGCTGGCAAATTGCGACACGGACCGCTTGTCCCTGGTTATGCTCATGTGACACCTTACCTCTTCGGGTCGCGGCAGAGACCAACCCGAAACCCTTATAACTTATTCACGGCATTGCAGTTTCAGCGCTTCCATTTTACATCGCCCTTCTAAAGCGTACCACGTGTTCTTTTATTTAGTTTATTATTATCTCTATCACTCCGCCTCGGCATTATCTTCATCATATACTCTCAAATAAATGTTTGCCCTTTGTCGTAAAATAAATATTTTATTAAGTAAATGTATGTCCGCCGTTACTGATGACTCTTGCAGTGCAAAGTATAAATTCCTTACAGCACGCATTAGAAATACTCACTCGAGAACCCTAGGTAGCTAGATTATGCCTTCATATAAATAAATGCTCCATATAAATAAATGTACTTTTATATATATAATAGTATCAATTAGCTGTTGAGACTTTGAATTTAAAATATGATTAATCACATTAATAATGTTTTCTTTTATTAAATACGTAAATAAATAATTCTAAATATACGTCTGTAGTTAAGTTTTCATTTATTCGATGCCCATTATAGACATTTCCTCGATTATATATATTAATTAATATTCGTTTGATTGTTGGCCAACTCGGAAACAAAACCCATGAATCTCGTGCATCTCCCTGACCACCGTGCCTAAAGAAGTGTTTACTTATGTCGCATCAGAGGCGTTATTCCGTAGATTGTATTGTGGAACCGATAAACTATGTTCGAACTCAGTATTAACAGTGGCTTCGCTACTCGATGGTGCTGCTGTTCTGTGTGGTGGTCGAATTCTGCAATATGTTAATGAGATACACGTGTTTTGACTGTTACATAGTTAAATTTTTTTTAGCGTTGTGCTAAACCAGTAAGAAGATTTGCTATCTTAATATAAACTGAACACTTATTGTATATATGTGTGGGAGATGATAATTTGGACAAACTGATGAGTGCTGGTTTAGCACAAAATACATATATTGGTGATTATTTATCTTTTCTATATGTGTGTGGTCATGTGTATCAGGGATGTGAGATAGTGTGGATAGTTGATGGGTAATTGAAAGTCCAAGTTTAAATCCCCTATATTTAGTGGCATTATAGTATTTCAAAACAAAACATATGACTAAAACACAAAATCTAGTTTTTTCTATACATAATGTTCTTTTCCTATTCTTTTTATATGAATTTACCTTAAAATAAGTAGTAAAATGTTACCAAAAAAATTTTTGTGTATTAAAATTTAAATTTATTAGTCAATAGCCTATTTAACTTGTTTTTTTATTTAAGTATAAAAAACAACACACCCTTTCAAATCAAGGCATTTTTATTGTTACGCCTGGTGCTTAACTTTTCATCTCTGTATAAAATCTTTATTTATACTAAAATTCAGCAAATTGAACTTGGTTTCTTTTTAATTTCAGTTTACTTGTAAAATATATTCTAAAAAATAATATTTAAACATTGCAAATATTAAAAAAGTGAATTGTAAATAAGAACAAAGAATGTAAAATGTCATGTGAGAAAGTAAACAATCTTGAGAAAATAAATGAATTATTTTTTATTTTGATTGCCTTTTTAAATGCAAATAAACAAATGTGGATTTATGATAAGTCTATCAACTTTAAAATCTGATGTTTTCTTTAAAATTATCTATTAAAAAAAATAAAATATAAATGAATAAAATAAAAGTATTTATGTGTATTACTTATAAATTAAGTAATTATCAACCAATTAGGGTATAAAAATAATCAGTAATATTTAATAAATAAAGAAAAATATTTTTTTTCAAAAATTTTGCATAAAAATCTACACTGAAAAAACATCTTGGAGACATAGTTTATTGTGTGTAACAATAGAGTAAAGACTTTTACCTATGCCAGCTATCAATAACTGACCTTTTCAGTTTTTTTAACTAATAAATTAATACAAGCAGGATCACAGAAACTATGTTTTTTTTAAAAAAAAATACCTTCATTAATATCAATTAGATTAATGGTAAAGGTGCAATCAAAAGCTGCAGAACCCCAATGCTATTTCTGAAGGAAACAAAATAAAATGGAAATGAGTAAATTAATCAATTATACTTTAACTAATTAACCATCAATTAAAATTGATAATCCAAGTTGAATCATATGATCTAGAAATTAACAATTGCATTTTAGCTATAGATAGAATCAGACAAATGCAATTTTCAATTTTTAGATCGCATACATCATTTTGGATTATTGATTTTAATTGAACATTACCTGCTTATATCGTAGCTGAATGTCTATGCTAGTTTAACTCACTGATTCTGAGTTAGTTGTTTTCTGGATTATTAATGGAATTGCAAATGCTTTCAAATTTTCTTAATTCTCTTGTGTCAATCTGTTGGACTATTTGCAGATGGCAGAAATTAAAACTAAAACATACATTGATTTTATCTGATTTTAAAAATATAAAGATGTCAGTATTGTATAGAGAAGCTGATGCAAAAGAGCTGCTGATTGGAAGATTCCTTGTTCTTGACTTTCAAGGGCTTGTCAGAGTACTTTGTGGATAAAAAATTTGTTTATTTTCTGTACTTTATTTAAATATTTCTGATTATTTTTGAAAAATATTTATATAGTACTTATGTAAAATATAAATATTCATGCTTACATTTAGATTTTATATGAAAATTTTATTTTTAAAAAGACATCACAAAAAAACACAGAAAGAAATTTTGTGATATGTTAATACACATAAATGCAATTTCAAATTTTAAAATAGAATTTAATTCTTTTATAAGGACATAATAATAATTTGAGTTTTAAAAATAAAGTTTAATTAACATATATGTTATTAATTTGTTTTTACTGACACTGCAGTAACTATCCAATATTCTGATTACATAGTTTATATTGTCTTATCTCTGATCACACACAATATTTCTGAATTCTGTTTAGGATATCACTTATCCATCTATTGCCATATTTTTAGGAACTTATCCAACTAACTCTATTTACCCTTTCTAATTTTTTAGGGATCTCAATGAGAGGTGTTTGCTCTCTTATCCATGTACTTAGTTTTTAAACTCTTTTTTCTTCCCAACATCCATTTCTACACATTTTACTGTGGCCTAAAGTATCTCTGTTACTTTTCTATTGAAAATTAAACTCTTAGATCCATAAATAAACACTACACTAAAATATCTGCGTTGCTTTTTTATTGAGAGCTTTAATCTCTGAATATATTTATTAAAAACATTTTATCCCAAGCATTCAATAATTACTTTTATTAAAAACACTTCATTTAAGTTTTATTTCATTAATAATTTCATTAACTATGATTTCACCAGTATTAATAATACAATCAAGTTCCGTCATTAATTGAATGCTCTGCATAATAAGTATTTGTAGTCAATAACGTCTTTCATAAAAGCTTGTTATAAATTCTGTGCTGCTTTTTTTTTTTTTTTTGTAAAACATACCTCAGATTAATTTCCTTTACTATATCACATAAACCAATATTCATCAGTTAAACTGGAGATTTGAAATACTTGAACATCCACATACAAATATTAATCAAACTTTTCTAATTATTTGTCTTATTTATGACTAGTTTGATTTTGAAACTTTAATTTTTTTAGCATCAGTTATACATATTATTTAATTCACCAATTCGTTTAATATTTATATTCAATAAGAGGTGGAATAGTTTTTGTACTCAATGGATCATAAATGAATTAAGATATTTGATAAATATCTTTCTATAATCAATCAAATTTTCAATATATGCCACACATTCTTCTAATACTTGATATATATATATGGGTGTTTATGTGTGTGTGCGTGTAATTAAAATGGAAATAACTGAACTTCACAAAGAACTATTTAAAAGTCAATCAACTATGAAAACACAGAATGATAAACAATCTATTTTTTGGCTTTGTTGATATTTAAGCTTCGTTGATTGTATGAACAAAGCTAAATACTAGATTGGTATTGTTTTATTCTTTCATAATTGATTGATGTTTCATAGTTTAGTGGGAGGTCTAATAACTTCTGTTCTAATTATATATAAGTTTAGATATATATATAAAACCAAAACTGTCTAACACTATATATATATACATTACCTAATACTATATTAATAAATAAACAGCATCTACTCACAAGCTAATTTTACCATTCCAACTCTAAGGCAACAAAATTTTAAAAAAACTACTTTAGAGATTAGTTTTGTCATGATTATATAAACCAATCTGGAAACTACAAATATGCCTAAAAATAGAATATGCTATTGTAATTTTAAGCTTATTTGACATTTTGTAATGCTGGGTTTTTTTTAAACCATTAAACATCACTTTATCACCATTTCTTATGCTTACACAAGCTGTTAAAACATTGATAAACTCTCCATACAATACTGCCACCCAGTATAAGTCACAGAATCATGAAGGTTTGTGCATAAAATTCCTATCTAGTGTCTATTCATCAATATCCTCAGACTAGTTTCTAGCTTGTGACTTTCATCAATGAGGAACCTTGGATCTGAGAGCACTTTTAATTTCTTCTGCAGAATTTTCTTTTTAGTAAAATACTTGGATACTTCTCTAATTGTATCTTAACAATGTATTCTATTTTCTGTTATATTTTTTCAATAAAAACAAACAGTATTTCAATTCTTTAGAATGTCTTTGAAATAATCATATATCGGGTCTTTCTTTCCTAAAAAAGATGGCATTATTTTGCAATAGCAAACTCAATAGAATTTTATCCAGAAAATTCCAAAATATATTAAATGTTTTTGTGATTTTGCCATTGTATTTTCAAAATTTTAGAGAGCATCCGCAAATAAAACTTTTCTAATATCTTTGTACTGTATCATCTATACAATAATCATGCAATAAATTAGTTTAAAAATATCTTTATATATAGATTATATAATTGGAGAAGTTATTTCCCTGCTTTAAAATATTCTATCTTTTAATTTGTTTACAATAATAGTTCAATGATGTGTTGTTGAGTACTGAGAATACTCTCAAACGAAAGCACAAGATATAGACTTTTTGGAAAAAATGGCAGTTTTATGTTTTGTACCTAAATTTAGTTATATAGGTTAATCTAAAGAATCTTACTTTGAGAGAGTGAAGTTGTTTATTTATTCACTTTACATAGATTAATTTCTTTCTATATATTAATATTAGTGAAATTTTTTAATTTACTAATATTACTATTTAATATTCAGTTTTATTTATTAGCACAGAGATTATATATAATTTAAACAGAAAAAATGTATATCCTAAGCCCATGTGTTGTAATGTTGTTATAATAGCTCAATGATGTTTTGTTGAGTATTGGGGATACTCTCAAACCAAAGTATTCAGTACTCAATAAGACATCATGGAGCTACTATACCAACATTACATCACGTGCTTAGGATGTAAATCCCTTCTATTTAAATTACATAGATCTCTGCACTAGTAAATAAAATTGAATATTACTTTGTTAAAAATTGCACATTGGTGTTAATGCTACCTTTAGACATTTAAATATGTCTCTCTACTTATAAAACTATCAAAATATTTAATTTGATTTACATTTTCAAATTAATAAGTATCAAAACTAAAGGTTGCTGATGATTTTTTTTCCAACACTGGATAATAAAAAATTTGAATTTTTTGAACATTAATTTTTTAAACAAATTCTTTATAAGTTATACTCAAAACGTCAAGTGTTGGTGGCCTAGCAGTTAGTGTAGCTGCCTTCCAAACAGCTGGCCTGTATTTGCTTCCTGGTCAATGCTTTGACACATAAAAAAAACATTAAGTACATTTTGTAGATTGTCTTTTGAACTCATAAAAATAGTATAATCATTATCATAATGTAAATTCAGAATCCAAGAAGTTGAAGTTCTAATTTTCACTTTTAATTCCACCATGACCTCTGTTGCATTAAGCCTTCCACAAATAGTTCTAAAGATAACTGACATAAAAAATGAAAACAATGTTGGAGCAAGTGCACACCCTTGTTTAACACCAATTTTTATTTCAAAAGCTTTTGTTTTTCCATCTGTAGTAATAACTCTTCCTCTCATTCCAATATGTAGAAGCTTTATGTTGGTAAGCAGTCAACTAATTTTAAATAATATCATTAGACCTGTTCTATTATTTGAGTCAAATGACATAATCAAAGCAATAAAATAATACATAAATTCTCTTTTATTTCCTGACATTTTTTCTCATCAGCCTGGCAACAAAAACTATGTTTGTAATACTTCCTCATCCGCATTGAGTCTTTGATAATTATTCACCTATGACTGGAAGTAACCTATGCAATAATATTTTTGAAAGTTTTTTTACTGTAATGGATAGTAATGATATTCCATAATAATTTTTGCAACTTATCTATTTTCTTTATTTTAAAAAATGTATTTTTTTTTAAAAAAATCCAATATTTTTGAAATTAACATATCACCAGCCTGTTCTGAAAGTGGTTGGAGCTGCAGTTTTTCTATTTTTAAGATAACAAAAGATTGATTTGCTATACTAAACTAGATTTCTTTTGTCCAAATTTAAATGAGTATATAAAGTGGATATATCATTAAAAATTATCCTCTCAATTTTTGTATAAATATTCAAAAGATATAATACTATTTCTATCTGTTCAAAATATTATTGTCATAACATAAAGAGTTGTTTTCTGACTGCTGTCAGTACATCAAAGAAATCCAGATTGATCAAAATTGAATGTTTATATTTCATTTATAATGTTAATTCATTAATACTTTTAAGTCTCCTTGTCAGTCATTGAAATTCTGGTTTAAATCTCTTTATTATAAAACTTCAAATTGACTTAATTATTTGCAGAACAGAAAATGTCATATGTTAGAACAAGAATAAATTTACTTGTATCTGTATCAGGCTTCTTAAGAAGATCCAAGTATTTTAATGCAACTATCATTTGGAGCCCAACTATGGTCAGTCCCACAACCTAGCTTGTAATTTACTCTTGGCAATCTGAATTTCTTTTGTTGCAGAACTAAAAATAGATTGTTTAATTCATTGTAGCTTTAATTATATTAATTACTTCATTGACTAGTGCATTTTCTTTATTTTCACATTATACCAATGATATATATATATATATAAGTAAATTAATTGTTTTCATATGGATAAAAAAAAGTATTATTATTATTATTATTATTACACCCATTATAGAAGTTCTGTCATTCACATTGTTCATAACATTTGATTTCCGAACAGTTAAACTGAAGCATTATGAATTATTACTTTTTTTTATATATGTTTATATAATAATTAACATTTCTTTAATAATTTCACTTTTTTTTAATAATTTCACATTGTTGTAACTAAATTGCGATATTTTATTTCAATTGTTTCACATATGTTAAAGCAAGAATTTTGCTGTCACTTTGTGGTGATCAATGAAAAAAAGAATTATAAATTAGATGTAGTGTTTTTCAAAATGATGTTATACCTATAAAAATATTACTGTATTATAAATAATATTTACTTTGCAAATGCAATCTTTTCTTAAGCTAATTGATTATTGACGCAGAATGAACGAGGATGGCCTGAGGTTTTGTGCTTGTAGCTGTTTGCTATATAATAGAATTAGAATGAGGAATGCTTTAATAAAAACAAAAATATTCAAAAATATAATGCTACTTTGGAAAATCTTATTTAATATAGTTTAGTATGTTGCGTCTGTGGCAATAAATAATATACATATATTTTACATCCACCGGTTTATATCTAAACTATTAATAATTAAATTTGTTAAACGCATTGCGTAAAGTAATATATATTAAGGCTATAACCTTAAGACCATACGCCTTAAGTACCTACTGTCATTTTTCGGGCGCACGGTCTTAAGGTTATAGCCTTAATATACATTACTAAATTATTAATATTGAGAAATATACAAGAAAATTCTTTTTTGATTTAAATTTATTACATATTAAAAACAATTAAACATTTTTGCTAAATATATATAATTAGGTATTTTTCTAAGTTTACCTTATATTCTACTTTTTTAATGTCAACTAAATAAAATGCATTATTTTTAATCGTATAATTAGAATTTAAAATATTAAAAAGAAAAATGAAATTTCAATCTCAATTAGAACTGAAATGCATTTATTAAAAAATATTGAGGTAGTAAATTTATGAAATATGTATAAAACAATATTTCTTTTTCAAAATCTTCAAATTTTGAATTATATCCATTCTACCTTACCACACGTGAACTTTTATGACAGAAGGCAGTTAAGAAGTCACACCAATCGCGGATATAATATTTGATAATAATCATAGAATTTTATAGATTCTTGACACTTTTTTAATAAAATTTATTCTAGCATCTAGAGTTATAAAATAATGAAGGTTTTAAATATCAAGACAATCAATTTTTGTAATCAGAAACAATTTTATTATTTAAAAAATATATTTTTAACGCTTGAAGATATTTCTTTACAAAAATCGTATCATTTTTATTTTGCTTTCTATTCAACTTTACAATATAGTTTAGCATTTTATTTTTATTACAATCTTTCTCTTCCAAACAAATCATTCTCCGAGAACTAATCAAATTAATATCATTATTAATTTTTTCACCTACTTAAAGTGATATAAGCTATTTCACTTATTACATAGTAGAGATGTCTGCCCATCCCTTGTATAGTAGTGAATGGATTGTCCTGTACATGAGGGGTCAGATTGACTTTAGATCAACATGGGTGTGACGAGAATCTCGGCCTCAGGGTGGCCTTTGAGCATGCCATCATCAGATTTTTAATTGGATGGACGGTTAAAGAATTGGAGTATGGAGTGTTTTGAAGCCTGCCTATTAAAGTATGAACATTGGCTATCTTGATATATATCTGAGCACTTATTGCATATATGTGTAGAGATGATAATCTGGACCAACTGATGATTGCTGGTTTAGCATGAATTACGTATATTGGTGATTATTTGTCTTTTTGATATATGTGTGTTCAAGTGTATCAGTGTTATGAGATAGAGTGGTGAGTCATGTGAAAGTCTGTGCTCATATACCCTATATATTAAAGTGATTTTATGAATGCATGTTTGTGTTCAACAATCATAGTCTTATTTATAATTTTTTTAAAACGTGTAATATACATAAAACATCAATCTCTCCATACAATAGTGCCACTCAGTGCAAGCCTACTAGTAATCAATGGATGCAAGAATGTGATTATGTGATGTGACTTCAGATATTCTAATCTCTAGTCACAAGATCATGCAACAATGAATACTCTCCTCTGAATAAGGTTTTAGCTTCAATTTTAAACTTTAAATCATTGTTTGTTTGTTGTTGTTTTTTCGGTCATCTAATCATCAGTTTTACTATACTGATTGAATTTGTTTTTTTTTTTTTTGTAAACACTATACATGAAATAATAATTATTGTTTTTATTTTTATAATTATTTTTATTACATCCATAGATGATGCATCGTGCATAACTTTGAGTCTTCATACACAATTTATTTACATTTTAAAAACCATTATGAAGGTAATGTCAAAGTTATAAATTTAATAATATAAGATAATGTTATCAACAAGTTTGTGACTGGTATTTTAGTAGTAATTATAAGTTGATCAATTTTCATTATCTAATATTAATTGCTAAACGTCTTTAGAAAAAAATCGAACTTTATTTAAACATTTTATAACTACTTAAATGTTTTAAACTTTGACACTGCACTCTGAATATATATATATAATACATATTTTGCGGGTTCATCCGTGTTAAAAACTTTTAATATTAATATACTGACGTTTCGACTTGGTCACAAGTCGAAACGTCAGTATATTAATATTAAAAGTTTTTAACACGGATGAACCCGCAAAATATGTATTTTATATATTTAACCCGTGCAAATCTTCGTTTTAACATATATATATATATATTAATGCTAGAGGGACCTTGCCAAATCTTGACACAAGATTACAACTTTATAAAGATAAGACGGAGTTCTTATCTTTAACCTAACTTTCTAATTAAATAAGGGAATCTGAAGCATCTTGATTTGAGAGCTGTAAAGCTGCAAATTTCTTCATGGAGATTCACAAAATCTTGCAATTTACAATGAAGTAGTTTATAAGATCTTTATTCTTAGAAATCAATAAGTTAATTAAGGTTGTAATTATATATTTTTATTAAGCACTGTAACTTGTGCTCAATAAAAATATATAATTACAAATTTAGTTAACTTATAGATTTCTAAGAATAAAGATCTTATAAACTACTTCATTGTAATACATTAAAGATCAGCCTTTCAAGCTATTGTGCATACGCTTTTTAGGAGTGTTAATAATAAATGAATACTTTCACTCCCAACACAAGATATAGTATTTATGAAAGAATAAAAGATGTGAATCTTAGTCTGTAAAAAAAAATAGTGGACTTAATCAATGAAGAAATTTGCAGCTTAACGCTCTCAAATTAAGATGCTTCAGACTCGCCTATTTAATTAGAAAGTTAGGTTAAAGATAAGAAGCCGTTCTTATCTTTATAAAGTTGTAATCTTGTGTCAAGATTTGGCAAGGTCCCTCTAGTGTTAAAAATATAAAATATTCAGAGTGCAGTGTCAAAGGTTAAAACTTTAAATATTTACTTATACTTACTTGTGCTTAATAAAAATATATAAACATTTTACTGTACATTCAACTGTTAGTAATACTAGACAAATTAGTATTTAAATGATACTACTTCCCTCATTTCTTTAATTGTTACTGGCCTGATCAGTGACATTGTTAACATGAGAATAAAAATTGTATATTTAGATTCATAAATATTGAATTTAAAGAAGATGCTATAACCAATTTGAATATTTTCTTAAGAACTAATTCAATAAAAATTTAACATACTTATCTAAGAGGATCTTCTTGATTTCTCAACTTATTACTAAAGGCAATGTTAATATTGGATTGCTTCCAAACATTATGAATTATCACACACACTATGTTGATTTACAGCATTATTTACTATCTTCAGTTTAGTAGCTTTTTTGAATTTTTTTATTTTACTTTTTTCTCTCTATCCAATACTATGTCTTTTTCCAATTGAACATAGATATACATTGGAACATGCATTGTTTGCTGCTGTAGACAAATCTAATTTTCATTTGTGCTTTTTTAATTACTTTTCAGTAACTTGTTCTATATTTATATGGTATTTTATAGATGCAGTTTTTCTTGTTCAGCATTTCTAGTTTCTATTTCACAGAGGTTAGGATTCCTCATACATACTACAGTTTCGGAAAACTGTTCTGGTCTTATATTAATTGCAGCTTTTTCCTGGTTTTTTTTGCTAATATTTTTTAAAATTCTATTAATTTTTTGTTTAATCTTTTGCTAATATTTTTTAAAATTCTGTTAATTTTTTGTTTAATCTTTTAATTTATATATAATTATCCAGATATGGTTCAAGTTTTAATTCAATGATAATAAAGAAAGCCTTTATCTTCAGATCTTGCAGACACCTTTGTGTAAAAGATTTTGACAATACTGACAATGTATGTTTTATGACTTCTACAAAAAAAGAAATTTGTTTAGCATTACATTTTTATTGTATTAATTTATTGATAAAAATTATTTCCCATGCCTGTCTTTAGATAGATCTGTTTTTATCTCGAGTTGTTTAATAATTGTATGTTTACAATTTATTTAAAAATATTTTTTGGAATCAGATTTTAACTATTAGCATTTATGATGTCCATTCTCTTGATTCTTTATTTACTATTCTCGAAAGTAATACATATTCTCATCGACTATTTGCTCTTGGCCAATTTTCATAAGTCATTACCTTGATCTAGCAGTAATCACTTATATTTAATAATGTGCCATTCTATTTGAATATAGCTAATTAATTGACCCAATTAATATTATCCATTACCTCAATTCAAGTAATTGCAAATGGTTTTTCTTCTTCTTCTTAGTAATAGTTTAAAGTGGTATTTTTTATATGTTGAAACTAATCTGAAAATATTTGGAATGAAATATATATATATACTTTTTTTAATTCCAGATTTAATTTATCACACATAAAAATCACTTTTTTTCTCATCTCTCTCTCTCTCTATATATATATATATATGAAATAGTAGCAAATCTATATAAAGTATTTGAAATGCTCCATAGATATGTCAATCTAGCTACACTCCCCTTTAAATTAAAAGAGCTCCAATTTTGGCACTCCATTGAAAAGAAATCCTTTTCAAAGAAGTGATACATATATATATATATATCAAAAAATTTACTTAAGATAACAGAACTGGACTGTGTTTTATAGTTTTACAGTCTATTATCTTATTAACATATATATATATATGTGTGTGTGTGTGTGTTGATTAGTCATTAAATAGGAAGAGATAGATTTTAATGCAAAAACTCCTTATGAAGTAATCTTCAGTGATCCTTTTCAGTTCAATATAAGTCTGAACATCCATGTACATATATAATTGATCATTAAAAATAAAATATGGTCTGCCTTTTTAACATTTTCTAAATGATTTTGTCTTTCGGGATGACTTTTTATTATACCATTATATCTCAGAAGATATCCTATCCCAGTGCAGTCGTCTTGTTCCAAATGAATGGATTTGTGATATTGATCCCTTTCCCGGATGCTTCAGGACTTCAGCATATGACGTTCTTTTTGTACCGGTAATGGCTTTTATTCTTTTCCGACACTACATCTCAAATGTTTTTAAAATTTTGATATCATTAGATAAAAAATTTATGTCAGAATTATATAAAACCAAGGGCCAACATATGATTTTTATTCTCTCTCTAGATTTAGAGATTTTGTCCTCAATATATTTATAAGGAGCTTTTTTAACTATAAATATATATATATGAGAATATTACAATAAAAAATACCAACCACTTATAAATTACCATTCCTTCCTATTTGACTATATATAATTTTCTATTTTTTAAGCCTTATATTAAAGTCTTAAACTTCATTAAAATGTCTGATACATAAATACACACATTAATTTTTTTTCTAAAAACAAGCTTTTTAAAATAAATTATCTAAAAAGAGGCTGTAATAGTAAATTACATTTATATGAATCAAGTGGTATTAATTGTTATTGGTATTCAAAAAAATTCAGATTTACTGCATACATATTTTTAACGATTAAATATGATATTGTGAAATAGTAGGTTTCAATCGGGCAATTGTTCGAGTGGAAAAATGCATGTGTATAAGTATCTAAATCATCTGATGATTGAAGGTTTATTTCAAGAAATATATTATATATAGTGAGAAAGATAAATTTATTATCTTTTTTGCTGGATTTATAGTTTGTGAAATTGTGGATTGTTTCGATTAATAATATATATATATTATTTGCATTGTGATAAGTGTGCGTTTGTTTTTATATATTTACATATACACAATAAAATTATGTTTATTATTTTTTCCTATATTCTAATTGCAACTTTATCGCAATACTTTTGTAAAAGTTCTCTCTTTTTAAAAAAAAATATATATAAAAAAAAAAGCTCTCAACTTTCAAATATGAAAAAAATATGAACTTTCAAACAAAATAAAAATTCACTTAACGCATATAGTTTTTTTAGATTGTAAGCAAAAAAAAAATACTAAAAACTATATTCTTACCTGTTTAAAGCAATATATACAATTGCGAAAGATTTAAAATTTAATCCCCAGCATTCAATATAACACGTAAACTTGCAGAGAAATTCACCAAAGTACCACTTATTGGTTAGAAACTTAACTTGTAAGAACAATATGGACAAACAAGAACGCATTAAATCCGCCGCCGAAAAGTGAGCTAAAATAATATTGAAAGCAGTTTTCATGTGAGTTTTTTTATATACTATCCAAATAATAGCACTATTAAAAACTATTGAGAAAAACACTAAAATTCCAGATAGTACAATCTGATGCGCGTAACTGTCTGTGTGATCTTCGTGATTCAGAAAAATACTCATTTTTTTTTTTTTTTAAATTTTCTTAATTGATGGATTTTTTGATATTTAAAAAAAGTCTGATTTTGATGTATTTGTTTTTGGATCGCAAGTCGGAATGTTTGTTTTGCACAAATATACTAATAGTAATAATGAATAGTATTTGCTGCGTTAAATGTTAAAGTAAATGCTCTATTTAAAAAGTGACAATAAACTACCATTCTTTTAAATAACGAAAAAGAAAAAAAAGAAATAGAAATATAAACTTCACAAATACTTTTTATATTTAGTACATGAGCGTATCCTTAAGAATTTTGTCTTTCCTTCAGATTTACTCTACTTTATATCCAGCGCTAATGGCGCTGTGTATGTTTATGTTAGCAAACTGAAATAAAATGCGACGTCATCTAAAAGCTTATGAAACAGTTGCTATAGATACGAAGCATTTCAACTTACCAGAGCAGTGCGACCGAGCTGTTGATTTCAAAGTTAATGAAACGCGTGTTTGTCAATTAAAGATAATTTGGTTCTTATCATTTAAAAGTTTAGCTAAATCAACCAAATAGAATTCAATTAAAAGATTTTAGAATCAATAAAATTAATAAAATTATTTTTAAAAAATTTGATATTTTTTTTCTAGACGTAACTTATCATTTATGGTCCACTGGTGACGAAAGCTGTACGAATTAGTCACGGTTCTGCATGTTTTATTAATAACGGGCACGGAAAATTCAAGTAATGGATAAATGAAAATGGTTTGATATTAGCGTGTGTTAAAATAAATTAGCATGCAAAGAATTGTTATAAAAAAATAATAGTTCATCATGTTGTAACGTTTGTTAACATTTTGACAACAATAGTTATAAACGATGTTCGTGCAGGATTTAGGCGAGACAAATTAATTAAGAGTAAACGTTATAAATGGTTACACCTTTATATTTTAAAATTGTAAAAATATTTTTATCTATATAAACAATTTTTTTTATAGTTGATGCACACGCACATATAAATTGACAATATGTGAAGATGTACATTCCCCTACAGTAATGTTTTCCTCCGGTATTAAAGAACATGCACCATTTTTTAAGCAAATAAAACCAAACTGGATGTAGTATAAATATCTTAGCCACAGATTATCGATATAAGCACTTATGTGTATATATGTGTGAGTGACTGCTTGTCTTTTAATTTTAATGTTAAACTAATTTGTTTCTGAATAAAATATACAAAGATTTATTATATATCAAAATATCAATAAAAAGTGAACGATTACAGTATATATATATTATTAATTTAAAAATAAAAATGCCAATAGTAATTAATTGAGTATATTGTATTCAAAAATTATTTTACATACTGCATAATTTTTTTTTATAACGCACTTGTCAGCAATTCCGATAGATACATTAAACACTATTATTTTTTAATGTAATTAGTGTCTTTAAAATTTAAAGTCGGTACAACAGCAAACTAAAAAAGTATTGATATATAAACATTCAGAAGTATACAAGGATCCAATATATATATATATATTGTGACGGGCACATACGCCGTTATATTATTATGTTTTTTATTAATTAAACATGAAATTAAAATAAAATAAGACATTGAAAAGTTCGCAAATAAAAACTTCTTTTTTTTTTTTAAGAATTAAAAAATTGAAATTAAATGTCTTAAACTCGTATATATATAAAATCGCACAGATGAAAAAAATTATTAAAATAAAACTTTATTAAAAATAGAAAAAGTATTTTAAAAGCAAAAACTTAAAAAAGATTTAGAGATAAAAATATATCTTTAAGTTTGAAAACAAATTAATTAATGTTATTGAAAAATGGAAATGATTATTTTAATTAGTCAAAGTGAACTAGTCTTTGGGCATTTAAATGTATAAGCAACAATCAGATAGGAAAACAATAGAAACTAATAGCAAATGAGAGAAATCCATCAGGAAATCGGACCTCAATGGAAGGATCATCATCATCGATGACGTAATGTCAATTGGATCCTAAAGTTACATATAAAAGAAAAAGTTTGATAATAAAATTTTTAGTGAGTGAAGAAAATTGAAGAGATGTGACTATATGTGTTAGTGCAGAGTTGAAGGAGAAGGGATTGAAAAGACGCACTCTTCAATCCCTTCAATCTCATTAAAAAAATGAAAGAGAAATGACATCGTTTTCCTAGATTGAGGACCATAGGACATCGAGGGAATTAATGCTGGCTCCAAATGGCAAGCAACTGCAAGAAATTAGAAACTACAGACTTGTTAAAACCGTAAGAACTTTATAAAATCTAATGAACAATATTAATTTGAAAACACTAAGAACTTTAAAATATAAACTTTCCCAGTATTGAATTTATAGAAATAGAATCCTATCTGACCAAACTAAATTCTTTATTAATTCTTTTTATTTGATGTATTTCCTTTTAAAATCATTTCCATTTATTTATTTTGTTGTTCTTTTAAGTTTTATTTATGATTTTTGTTTTTCGCTAATTTAATATTATATAAATGTTAAACTTAAGTCGTGCGTGAATGGCTATATAGATTTGTAAAGTTATATTAGGGGAGGATAATCTTAGGTTATTTGTTTCATAGTTAAATTAGGTCAATGGATTGGATATATTGGTGTAATTAGTAGATGTAGTACGAGATTCGCTATGGGCAGAATCGCTTTATATGCCGCACACTTCCTTTTTGGCCTGTGGAATACAATTTTTAAGTCGGCAAAATAGATGTAGTATTCCTATCTGACGAGAGGAAATTTCTTCTCTTAACCTTTTGTGCTGCCATATTCATATTACATTGAATGCATCGATATATCAGATGAATTGACGTTGGTTTGACTGCGAACTTTTGGCCTAAGGTTAAATAAGGATAGAATATTTTCTTTCAAATGCAAATCTATGTAGTCTATTCATACTCGACACTCTAAATAAAAATGCATTAAATTTAAGTTGGGTATGGACGTTGCATGGATTCATTATTGGTTAATTATGTTTTTGGTTTTCATATTTGATCAAAATATATAGACATTCGGTAAATAATGATACCTTACAGTGAGTATCTAAAATGTATTTATTCAGATGTATTTTAAGTTATTGGTGTCTATGTGGCATCTTATGATGAATGCTATTGGATTTCTTATAAATTTCCTTCTGCAATTCCACCAATGAT
This sequence comes from Epiperipatus broadwayi, assembly GCA_028023455.1. Classification (NCBI taxonomy): domain Eukaryota; kingdom Metazoa; phylum Onychophora; class Udeonychophora; order Euonychophora; family Peripatidae; genus Epiperipatus; species Epiperipatus broadwayi. The sequence goes on along the minus strand of JAQFVV010012439.1, from coordinate 4,910,511 downwards.
TTTATATTTTGATCGTTTATGTTTATTTTGAAATGTTTTTGACCATGTAATCTATGTAACCGATCTATACTCAACATTATAAAACAAACTTTTATAAACCCATCTGTGCGAACTTATAAAAATTAAAATGTAAATTTATAAAAATTAAAATGTAAATTAAAATCACAGTTAAAAATGTAAGTTAAATTTTAAAATGTAAACTGATACTAAAACAATTTTAAATATTATATATGTGCGTAAATAAATGTTTGTGTGTATAATTACTGGCAGTGGTTTATTTTATTCTTTTTTTATATATTCTTAGATAAGAATTTATCATAAAATGTAAATCTCTGCTATTCCACTGAGCTAGTGGCAGTGGGCTAATGACCGGAATCAAAATTTATATAAATAAAAAAAAAATATTTTTTTTAACTTACGTATCTGCCTACTTTATAAATTTTCTAGGTTCAAATGCCTAATGGTGCCCTGTAGTGTAGGTTACATTAAGTCTCCTTATTCTCCAGATCATTATAATATATATATATATGCATGCTTTGATTTTTTAATAATTTTTTTTTTCATATGTCAAATGTGTTGACCGGGAAGCGAACCGGGGCCAGCTGCATGGAAGGCAGCTATGCTAACCACTAGGCCACCAACGCTTGACCAATAAAATTAAACTAAAGCTATATTTCACTCAAGATATTGGTTGATATCATTGCATATTCTGCTTCAATATCTTACTACTTCAGAAATATTTATTGATTTTGTAGTGCAAACTTTTTATTTGAAATTACCCCATAAAATGTCATTTCATGAAGAGTATTCAACATTGTCTCATCATCTAATCCATCTATTAGGGAGAGTATATCCTTATAAATCTTAACATCCACAATGGTAAAAAGGAACACATTGTATTGAAAATAAATATCATAATTTCAAATAACTTGGGAATATACAGTCTGTGTGGAAAAATGGTTCCTAAAATAAGGTGAGATGCATTCTGCAACCATGATATTTTTTAGATATTCTGTATATCTAACAAAATAAAGGTGAATTCTATGCAGCTATATTGTATATTTTTAATATTATTCATTCAGTTTGGAAAACTTTAGTAAATCTTTGTATAGTAGTGGCACCCAGTGCAAATCTTAGTAATCAATGGATGCAAAAAGAATTGTGCATAAAATCCCTTTCTAATGCCTGCTCATCTAATATCCCCAAACTAAGGTTTGACTAGATGGCACTATTGTATGGAGAGTTTGCTATTGTTTTAAAAGCTTATGTAAGCATAAGTAATGTTATCAACTGATGTTTTAGTGGTTTTGATAACATGATTCATGAGTTAAGATATTATACAGAAAATTATGTTAGATAAAAGTTTAAAATCAAAATTAGATTTGGCATAAAATTATTAAGAGTTAAAATTTGAATTTGTTAAATAGTGAGGGTAATATTTGTTTGTTTTTTTTTAAAAATTGAGAAAGATCAATTTATGATAAAATTGATATATAAACCAGTTTATTGGTTTACAGTCCACAAGTATTGGTAAGAAAACTTTTATGAAGTATAATTTTAAATGATATATTTTATAACATTAATAATTTATGATATGATTAAAAAAAATTTAGACATGTAAATTTGTGAATTATTATATATTATTTAATTATTTTGTAAATATAATATTTATAAAATTCAATAAATATTTTGTATTATATATATATAGTAGCTTGCATTTATTATTCAGTTAAATAATAGTTATTTTGTATTATACATAGAATAGCTTGTATTTATTATATAGTTTAATAAATTATATATATAAAATACATATTTTGCGGGTTCATCCATGTTAAAAACTTTTAATATTAATATACTGACATTTCGACTTGGTCACACAAGCCATCCACAGAGTTATAAAAGGTAGAAAGACAGTTGTAGAGGCACTACAATCACTGATTTGAATAAAATGTTAAAATTCCACCAATAGCAAAAAATGTTAAATTTAGGAATGTTTTTTAAAAAAATCTTTCCAAATAGGAGGAAGTTTGCATGTATCATCTCGCTTATTGATACAATCTGGCCTTTTAAGTATCTCAATGGCTTCTCTAATTTTGCATTGGTAGAGATTATCACATCTGGATATGATCCTGGTACTAGAAAAATCAATTTTATGACCTGAATCTATAGTATGGAGTGAGAGTGCTGATGATGATGAGGGTTGTTTAACTGCATTAGCATGCTCATCTCTCCTAACACTGATGCGACGATTACTCATACCTATGTAAGAAGCTTTACAATTTTTACATGAGATTTGATAGACACCATGAGATTCAAGAGGGATTGAATCCTTAGGATTGCTGATCTTTTGATGAGCAGAAAATGCTGTATCTATATTATAGTGTTTTAATATACATCCAATACTGTCTGTAGTTCCTTTTACATATGGAACACAAATCCTAATAGCTGATTTATTATCTTTTTGTTTCCTATTTTGTCTATTTTGGGCTTGAAATAAAAAAAAGCCTTATTTCAAGCCCAAAATAGACAAAATAGGAAACGAAAAGATGATAAATCAGCTATTAGGATTTGTGTTCCATATGTAAAAGGAACTACAGACAGTATCAGATGTATATTAAAATGCTATAATATAGATACAGCATTTTCTGCTCATCAAAAGATCAGCAATATACTAACCAAGCCTAAGGATTCAATCCATCTTGAATCTCATGGTGTCTATCAAATCTCATGTAAAAATTGTAAAGCTTCTTACATAGATATGAGTAATCATCGCATCAGTGTTAGGAGAGATGAGCATGTTAATGCAATTAAACAACACTCATCATCATCAGCACTCTCACTCCATACTATAGATTCAGGTCATAAAATTGATTTTTCTAGTACCAGGATCATATCCAGATGTGATAATCTCTACCAATGCAAAATTAGAGAAGCCATTGAGATACTTAAAAGGACAGATTGTATCAATAAGTGAGATGATACATGCAAACTTCCTCCTATTTGGAAAGATTTTCTTAAAAAACATTCCTAAATTTAACATTTTTTGCTATTGGTGGAATTTTAACATTTTATTCAAATAAGTAATTGTAGCGCCTCTACAACTGTCTTTCTACCTTTTATAACTCTGTGGATGGCTTGTGTGACCAAGTTTAAACGTCAGTATATTAATATTAAAAGTTTTTAACACAGATGAACCCACAAAATATGTATTTTATATATTTAACCCGTGCAAATCTTCATTTTAACATATATATATATATTAAACTATATAATAAATGCAAGCTACTATATGTATAATTCAAAGTATTTATTGAATTTTATATAGAGCTTGCATTTATTATATAGTTTAATAACAATTATATAAGTATATGTAGTGAGATTACATTAGATCCCAATACTTCTAGCTTATTCAATAATTCACATTTAAAAAATATATAATAAAAAATAAATAAAAATTAGTAAAAAATGAAATTTTAATTTTTTAAATTTTGATTTTTTAAATTCATAATGCAACTGTGAGTACTACAACCTGATAAACTTCACAAATAATGGCTGCTGTTCCATATAATAGCAAGTTTTTTTGAAAATTAAGAATTTAACTTCAATTAAATAAGTTCAGTTAGATGTTGTATTCTATCCACTTTATTAATATCAATTTGAATCGCAATAAAAGTAATAGTAAGTTTTATTTTTTGGGAGATAGAAAGTATTAATTTTTAAATTAAATTACATCAGAGGGTTTATACATTATATAGATGTTGTTAAAAGGGGGTTGTCTTGACAATAGTTTGAAATTGTTGACTGTTATCTAAATTGGCATTGTCTAAATGTTAACTGCTAATATATATATACACACACAACTTTTTGGAGAAGTTTAAAATAATATTTTCAGAATATTAAAAAAGAAATATTATTCTTTCACATTTTCACACATATAAAAATAGCTTTCTAAGTTTAAATCCATATAAGAATTTAGGTTTGAAGTAAAAGAGAAACACTTTTACTTCAACAAGTTTGAACAAAAAGCTATTACATGTTAATGAGAAAACTGTTTAGCCTCAGGAATTGTCATTTAGTAGTAATTGATAGTTTTTTTGGCAATATCAAGGGTTAAAGGTTATCTCTATTTATATGAATATATCTCATTTTTGATTATTATAATAAAAATCCATGGAAATATTTAATTCAACATATGTTTATATGTCAAAGGCATCTAAACTTGATATGTGTGTCTATTAAAATGTATATTATAAAATGTTATCTACTAACTTTAAATATATATATTGCCACTCAGTGAAAGCCAGAGTAATCAATGGATGCCAAAAGGTTTGTGCATAAAATCCCCATCTAGTGCCTACTCATTCAATATCCCCAGAGTTAAGTGGCAATATGTATAGAGTTTTTCCTGTTTTAATAACAGTTATAAGGAAGCATAAGAAATGGTGATCATGTGATGTTTATTGGCTTACTAACTTTAAACTTCAATAATCATAAAAAGTCTTGAAATTAAATAATATATAATTTATTTATGTGTGATTAGTATGCATATATATATATATATATATATTGTGCCCTTGTCTGTAGGTCATAAGGGGGTAGAAAGGTCAATTACTAAAAAATTTTAAATTTTAAGTTATGTTTGTATGATATATAAATAATAGTAGGATAATTATATTTTATAATACAATTTAAAGCTGAAAATACCTGGTATATAACAGTGTAATAAATTATTTAAAAGAAAACAGTTAAATAAAGCTTAATTATATCATTGCTTATGGTTGTAAAAGCTGGCCATATAAAATAATACAGCTATGAATAGTTAAAAGTATATTAATAATTTGAGTATAATATTTTAAAACTAATAAATTAAATAAATGCTATATGCAATGTTATAATTGTATTTAATAATTAAAATTAATAGAGTATATTTTATTAATAAACCGGGGAATGGTGAGAATTATATTTAGTTCTACAAGTTTAAATTATTTTCCAAATTTTTATAAAATATATCAGTTTTGGTAATTTAGACCGAGACGTAAATAAAAAATCATTTGATAAAGTTAGTAAACACGTGACTGTATATTATATACGTTCACACACACGCTTGTTAAAATAATAATAAAAGTTTGTGAATTAGGAAACTAAATATAATTGCCATCGATCATTAAAGTAAAAGTTTAAAATATTAAATATTGTTTTAATAATTATTTTAAAAGCTTAAATAATTTTTATAAAAGTATAATTGAAGTTAAAAATACTAGTCTAAATAATATTTAAGACATGACGTCATCAATTCTTTATTTTAAAAGTCTAGTATGTTATAAAACTAAAATGGATAAATTTGTTCGCGCTAAAATAAAGTTATTAACCAATCAACGGAGGTAAATTAGCAGATAAAAATATAAGAATTATACAAAGCGGGAAGAAGGAATGTGAAAGTGAAAGAGAAAGTAACACATTTTTGTAGCTGATAACACCGTAGCTGGAAAAGTGATATAAATTTAAAATTTTGTATTTATTCAAGAATTCTTTTGTAAAATATAATATATTTTGACTGTATCGATATGAATTGCTAATTTTAAAAGTTATCTTACCAGGGAAATTTATTCGAATTTAACCAAAAACCTACAGTAACATGGAAGTACAAGGAAAAATATCTAAATTTATTACCGAAGGAGAAATATTTGGAAATTGTCTTAATACAACTTTATTTATGCTCAACCAGAAACTTAATTTTGTCACTCAAAGAAATATAATTGGGACGCTATATGAGAACTTAAGAGAGAAGTTATTTGCCATCAGGAAAAAATTATGACGCACAGAAATTATAAGGCTACTTTAAAGTTATGTTATACTTCTCTCTGGAAAAATTTTAATATGCGTTTTATTATAAAGAAAATAATGATGAAGAAAGAGTGTTTATCTTTTAAAAAGATATTATAAAAATATAGTACCAGAATTTCAAAGAAAGAAAAAGTAATAGAACAATATGAAAGTGCTATTATGTATTTTATGGAAAGGAGCCGAAAACTTTATCTAATTAAAAAATATTATAAAGTATTCAATGGAAGAAATACTTGATTTAGAAAAGATAAAATTAAATTACTTAATGAAAATGGATCCATGGAAACAGAAATTTTATTGAAGATTTAAATGTACCCACAAGATGCATCGGGAAAAAGTCGCGCGGGAAAATATTAGCAGACAATAGTAAAAGAGAATGCCATGAATTGATAATTATATACAATATTACGAAAACCAAGGATTGTCGTCTATGAATATTTATGAAACAGAGTAGTAATTGTTTTACTTTAAAATAGAACATTAAGTGACTAAAAGAAGAAATAAAATATTTTTTTTTTAGCTTAAATATGAATGGTTCAAGAAAGTCTGGTGAAGAAGTATCGTAAATATAATTTAAATGTTTTTATTGATTGTATTTAAAATATAAAATGCTATATTAGATTAGGGAAAACATATAAACATAAATTTAATAATAGTGAGATTTAAATATAATAGCTTAATAGAATGATAGAAATATTGTTTTAAAAATAAAAAGTATGTATGGAAATTTTAATATCTACAAGAATTAATGGAATGGTGAAGCCTACAGAACACGATCGAGAAGATCAAGATCGTTTTGGTAATTTTGGTATTTATTCATAATGCATAATGTATTTTTTTAGATCATCTATTGATTAAGAATGATGTGTGAAAGTTTTAAAATTATAAGTACACATTTTATACAACATTAAAACATATTCTGAGATAAGAATAATTTTAAATATGCATGCAATGAGTTATTTCAAGTATAATTAATAGTATAAGTTGTCAAAACAATTGTGTGATTCTTTTGAACTTTCATGTAACAAAGTATTAGATATTTTAAGATAGTTTGTATATAATAAATATACGAGAAAAGTAGTAAAAGATTTTCTTAGAGAACAGCTGTATAGTTTTGAAATAAAATGAATTTTATTATTGTTAGAAATGTAGATAAGAATTTGTCGATGTACTGTATAGAAAAATCTAGAGAAATAAGATCGGATAGTGACTTGGTAGTACTAGTGTAGAGGAAACCAAGACGATGTTTTGCTAAGAAATAAGAAAAATAAAGTATTTGGATCATAGTTAGTTTGTGTGCTTTCAGTATAGCTAACTAAGCCCTATCACTGAACACATATATTTTGGACAGTGTCTTTACATATCTTTTAAACTCTTTGATGTTATATAAAGCTGAAGAAATAGCTTTAGCATCACTCCTATAATAGAGGTGGGTAGACAGACAAAGGTCGCTCCTCTATAGTGTTTTAATTCACTGTGCCATTATTGTCAAGGTTTATGATGGATAATATTCTAGTTATTTTGATCCTGTGCATCTATTTTCGCTATCCTTGTTTCGTGAATCTGCATCGTCAGAAAGATATTTTTTACAGAAATAATGAATAAAATAGAACTGAGGGTATGTTATCGTTAAGTAAGAATAGTTTATTTACTGGAATGTGTTAGAATTGTGTAATTTTAAAAGTGAAAGTACAAAAATCATAAAGAGAGAAAGAATCATATAATACAGTTTAAAACCAATTTGGAAACGAATATAAGATTTTTAAAAGAGAAATCTAAACAAAGTTTTTTTTTTTAAGTGATAATAAAATTGGAATATTTTTTATAATAATATTTAGAAAATAAATATTGCATGTTTGTTAAGAAAATAATTCAATAATGTGTAATAGACACATATATTTGTGCATGGTGTGTTAATAATTGTAATTACCATCCGAAGCAAGGCTTGAATGAGTATATTAGATTAATAAGCATTGTATAGTGAACAATAAAACGTAATATCAAACGTAGAAGAATGTTTTTTGAATCTGTAGGATTCCATATAACTAATATAAATTTAGAGTTTTATGATTTTGTAGAATGTTTACTACGAATGTAATTTTATAAAAATATAATTTTAAAAAATAGTAGGGATACAAAGTATTAGCATAATTATAAATAAATACATTTTGTAACAAGCTAAATTAAAATAAGAAATCCAATAATAATAATACTGTACTTTCTTAAGTATTTAAAAGATAAGAATTAACTAGAAAATAAGTAGAAGTTTGGTTTTATTGTATAAACTAATAAAATAATTTTGTGATAGGAGAGTAAGGATATCCAATGTACATAATGTAAAATAGTGTTATTTGTTTATGTTATTAATAAACTTTGTTGTAAATTTATTATAAAGCTTTGTGTCTTCGTTATTATTTCTCCACATGGATGCATGATATCACAATACACATTTATAATTGAAACAGACATATAGTTTTGCACAAAATAGGTAAACATAAAAGTGTTATAATAATTTTGAAAATTTATTTGGATGATAAAATTAAAAGATCATAATTATATCATTTATTGGTCATAAGTTGGTTGCCACAATATTAAAATAAATTATATGCTGATGTTACCACACGTATTTTGTTGTCAGATTATTAAAATACTACCACGTATGTAATTATTTATTTCATTTAGGAAGTAGTAAGATTATATTATGCTATTGTTGTTATTATTATTATTTATTATTGTTAGTTACTGCGTAGTGAATTTATGACATAAAATTCCCTTTTCATAGTTTACTACCGCAATTTTAAATCATTTAGAATACAATTTATGAACCTGAGATTTGATTTTATTTTATTTATTCTATTTATTTACTTAATCTTATTTAATTGAGCTAGATTATTATTACAAAGAATATTAAGACATGACTATTATTTTAATCGTAATGAAAAGAGCTTAGAAAGTCATAAGAATACTATGAGTTAGTTATTTAGTATAGTGTTCTTATGCCATTGAGATAGTATCAGGTGGATAATATCTCAATGTAGTCTATCTCGTTCGCCGTGTCGTCACTCCATGTCTCATGAAAATAATAAATATTTATTAATTCATTTACAAATATAACTGTACTTGTATTTTAAAAGTTAGAGTTAGTAATCATTTTAATTAATGCTGGATATTTCATTTGTTAAACTGAGCTAGAACCCGGAATATATTTTAAACATTATATATAAATTTTATGTGGAGGACGTGTACGGAGGAGGAGGGCAGAATATATATATATACACACAAATAATAGAAGTAAAAAACCCAAGACACTTGATTTTTATATGACAATTCAAATGCCCTACATTTGGAAGTATCATGCTTGAATAGTATGGAAAGTGTTAAAAGTTAAAGACCAATTTTTATTTATTTTTAAATACAACCTTAATTACTATAAGACCATCATCATTTTAGTAGGGATACTTTCATTATTCCTTGCTATTCTTCCAACATTACTCATTGCTCATATTCCCATTTATCTAATATAGTCTTTAGGGCACAAGTTTTTGATTGTGAGATACTATATAAAAACATTTATATGTCCTAATATTGAATATGTTTTAAATAATGAAATCTGATACCAAATATTAATTTATTAACAGTTTCATATTATCTAGGAAATAGAAAATATAAATGGTTTATTACCAAATAAATTAAATAAACATATTAGTATTAGTAACTATAAGACTTACACATACATCACTCTGCTCAACAAATTACCAGATAAAAATTTAAAAAAGCTAAATATATTATTAAATTTATTTTACTATCTAACTATAATCAGGTATGTGTATACTATACCATGCTTTTATATCTGAAATCACAATGTAGATTACATAGACATTTATATAATAATAAAATTAACCTTATAATTAAAAAATGTATACTTGTTAATTCCTATACACACATTGCTTTGTTCAATAAGTTTTTCACAAAAAATTAATAATTAAAATATATGCTATTTATTTTAATCTAAAATAACTGAACTGGTGATGTATATGTGTTACACGTTGCTCCAAAATTTAAATCAATATGTATTTCACAGCAACATTAAAAAATATGATAAATATTAGAGTTTAACGCAGAAAATAATTCTAATTTTTAAAATATTATAAGTAAAAACGAACAGAAAACAAGGCCTTTTAATATATATATAAAGTCTTTTTTGTTAACCTATGTGTTGATTTGTTTATTAAATTTCAGATGTTTTAGATGAAATATTTTAAGGTTTAGGGCTTACTGAAGAATTATTAGATCTTAAGTAATAACAAAATTGAAATTGAGTGTGAAGTAAAGAACAATCATTCTTAAATACATTTGATAGTTGATTATATAGAATAGGTGGATTAACATTTTAATAAACAAAACAATACATGGTTTAACACAAAGAAGATTTTATTTACATCTTATAACCATTAAAATATTATATATATATTAGATTGTATAAAATTTGAATTCTCACCTAATAAAAAGAGGCATATGTCTTTATTTCAGAGAATTTATAAAAAATTTCAGCACCAGAATTTTCCCTGGTACTCCCAATCCTGTCATATGCTCTATTAACTTTGCCAAACAGCACAAGGCCTATAATTTGTACTTATAATATATATTTACAAAATCAGTTTTCTTGCTGGTTTTGAAAATCAGTTTTTGTTTTCTGATGACTTCAATAACTTATGACAGTTAATATATTGTAGAGAGATTATTATTTTTCAAAGCCACAATTTATCAGATAATGGTATTTTCTTTACTAGACATTAAGAGTTTAGCAATTACATGGACGACAGAAAAACAGCAACTACATAGATAGTACCCAATCAATAATGTTGATACATTTATCAATTTCCTCGATGCATATCATAATTTTAAAGACATACAAGTTATAATAATAATTACAATTTTATTTACTGTAGCAATTACCTATCATGTTAGAAACTTTGGCTTCAGTTTGGAATAATCTGGGGAGTGAGTCACTTTTTTTCCTAATTTCTATCTACAGCTTTTCAATGGACAATTTTAATATGATGAATTACTTAATTAAGAATCTGAATTAAAAATTAAAATACTGATTACAGCCCGTATTTCTATTTATATTTAGATAACTGGGCATATTACTGATATTTGGTAAAACATATTGGTAACTAGCATAATTCCTTAAGTACTTCGATTAAATGGAAATTTTAATTTATATAAATCCACATATTTTATGATTAAAATTCACAAGTTTAATTTACATACAACTTTTATTTATATTCAGTCTTAATACATTTTATTCTCATTCCCTTTGCAATTACTGAGTCTCAATTATTTCATTTTCTATATTTTGACATTATAAAACTAATATTTGCAAATAATGAACAGACTTTTTCTCTCTCAAGATTTTTTATTTATTTTTTTTATAAAAAATAGTCTCAGTAAAAGTAAATATTACTTAATTACTTTAGTTTTATATAATTATTTTAAATCTATATTAAAATAATAATAAAAGACGTAATCAAGAGAAACCGCCTTTTCATATATATATACATATGACCACCTAGTAAAGATAATGTACACTCTTATTTTTGTGACATGATTTTAATGATATTTAGACTTTGTCATTATACAATAATGTTGAATCTTTTATAGTAATTTAACAGACAGACAGATAGATAGATCGGTAAATAGATAGATAGATAGATAGATAGATAGATAGATAGATAGATAGATAGATAGATAGATAGATAGATAGATAGATAGATAGATAGATAGATAGATAGATAGATAGATAGATAGATAGATAGATAGATAGATAGATAGGTAGATAGGTAGATAGGTAGATAGGTAGATAGGTAGATAGGTAGATAGATAGATAGATAGATAGATAGATAGATAGATAGATAGATAGATAGATAGATAGATAGATAGATAGATAGATAGATAGACAGACAGACAGACAGTCAGACAGACAGACAGACAGACAGACAGACAGACAGACAGACAGACAGACAGATAGATAGATAGATAGATAGATAGATAGATAGATAGATAGATAGATAGATAGATAGATAGATAGATAGATAGATAGATAGATAGAAACACATTCAAATAGACAGATGATCAAATAGTTATTTTGGCATCGGTGAAAGTCCTAGAGAAAAATTCTGAGTTGGCTGAACTTAAATAATAATAATATAATAATTCTATACTTATTTTTTTATCCCCAAAACTGTCTAACACTATGCTAGCAAAAAATAAAAATGCAAAACCATAAAACAATACAGTACTAGATTAAATTCAAAATTTTACCAAAATCCTTACACAACCATGGTTTCATCTACTACAAATAGACCTTCTCAAGTGAAAATCAACCTAAAGGAAAACATATATATATACAAACAAACAAACCTTCCCATAATTCATTTCAAACTCCACCTTCCCTTAATATCAAAAGAAGTCTTCATAAGATTGATAGCCTCAGAATCAAGGAGTTTTATCATCAAAGTCTCCTTTATTCTTCTTTTTAACTCATCCTTTCATAAAAAATAACCGAAGCATTGTCAAACAATATTCTATGACCTGTATTCATTTCATGAATATATAAAGTTAAAAAGAAGAATAAAGGAGACTTTGATGATAAAAGTCCTTGATTCTGAGGCTATCAATCTTATGAAAACTTCTTTTGATATTAAGGGAAGGTGGAGTTTGAAATGAATTATGGGAAGGTTTGTTTGTTTGTATATATATATATGTTTTCCTTTAGGTTGATTTTCACTTGAGAAGGTCTATTTGTAGTAGATGAAACCATGGTTGTGTAAGGATTTTGGTAAAATTTTGAATTTAATCTAGTACTGTATTGTTTTATGGTTTTGCATTTTTATTTTTTTATCTATTTTTTCTCTTGATTATTGTCTTTTCTGTTATATTAATCTTAAGATTTACTCATCATCATCATCATCATCATTATTATTATTATTATTATTATTATTATTATTATTATTATTATTATTATTATTATTATTATTGTTGTTGTTGTTGTTGTTGTTATTGTTGTTGTTATTATTATTATTATTATTATTATTATTATTATTATTATTATTATTATTATTATTATTATTATTATTATTATTATAAGATTTAGGGTTAAATAAATTTCAAAAATTAATTCTGTGTTTAGAAAATTTCAGTTTCTAATTTTTGTGCTTAAGGGAGTTATTCATTTTAATATTGATGTTTTATTATCACACAGAATGAAATGATGGGAAGTGTAAGTATAATCTTAAATTAATTACTTCATAGAAGATGTTGCATTCGATTGATTTAATAAATAATAGTAACTAATCCGATAAATGCCATTTTTTACCTGAGCTTTTTCTTTTTGTGTAACAACTACTTTTTTGTTGATTCTCATAATTAAAATAGATCAGGATTAACAGAAGATTCTATTGCAACCATATCATATATTTCATATAATAAAATATTTTAAAATTTAATACAATATAAAGGGGGAATTGTCTAAATTGTTTTGTGACAATTGCACTCCTTTAAACTATATTAAAGCAAAATAAGCTCATATGCATTATACAAATATATACTGCACAAATATGTAAAAATCCAAATCATTTTAAAAATTTCAAAATCAATTCAAATTCAATGTAAACATAATTGCACACACTCATAACATACACACATAACACATATATATTATAAAAATAATAAAAAATACATACAACAGCTATAAAAATATGTACATTAACCATAATTATACATAAAAAGCCTTTTTGGCACATGGTTTTGTTTACCTTTCCAATTGTAGCATTTATTTTAATGTTAACCAATTATTGAAGATAGAATGCTATCTAATTTTCTCTAATGGAAGTGAAATAACAATAACAGAATAAAACTGGAATAAACCAGAATAAAATTATAATATAGAGATTCAATAAAATTTCAAAGAATTGATTATATAACATAGCAACTTTACTTTATTTATTCATAGTTTATTTTGCTATTGTTGTTATATATAACCTAGGATAAGTTTTATTTATTCTGTATATTGTTATGTTGTATAGTCAATTCTTTGAGATTTTATTGAATTTCTGTATCATAATTTTATTTTGTTTTATTCATGTTTTATTTTGTTATTGTTATTTTATTTCTATTATAGAACACTAGATGGTGTTCTATCTGCAATAATTGATTAACATTAAAATAGATGTTTAACATTTGAAAAGGGCACAAAATCATGTGACAAGAAGGCTTTTTATATATAATTATTATTAATATATATTTTTATATAGCTATTGTATATATTTTTATTATTTATTATAATTTATATAAAAAACAGCATAATGGACTTCATTAATTTCTATTTTTTTTATTACCTAAGTTTATTTTAATTTAATATTACTTTAGGATGCATTTATTTTAAACTTTGAATTTGCTTATTGAAAATAATTAAATTTGTGTAGACTTATAGTTTAAGTAAAATGCTTTTCCTAGTTTTTCAATTATAATAGCTGTAAAAAAAATGGAAAAAAATTCATTAATAATTGCTACTAATTTATATATATATATAATAGTTTTAAATAGTAATAAAATGACTCATTTTTAACATTTTGAATAAAAAATTTAAATATTTTTTTTTTAAACTTTAGATTATTAAAAAAAAAATTATTTTGGATTTTACCAGTAATTTTAATCACTGCTCTTTGCGCTTCTTTTACATCTTGCAGTAAATAATATTATTTTTAAATTAAATTCAAAATTAAAATTTGTTTTCATTTAAATCTTATATATACCTTAATAAAATACAATAAATTCAATCCCATAATCTTTCCAACATAATACTAATATAATATAAGAAAATTCAGTCATTTTTTTAGTTTAGAAACAATTCTGAAAACACAATGGTTCTTGTTTTCTTTTTTTTTTAAACTGTATAAAAAAATAAAATTATTTATGAAAAAGTATTTATAATATTTTCTTTCTGGAAATAACATGAATAGTAACTACTGATGATAGTTTGTTATTCAAGAACAATGAATATCACCTATAATGCATTGAATACACATTATTTATTTTAAACAACAAATATTTACAAATATTTCTCTGGACACAACAAGAATATAATATATTTTATTTTTAAAAGCCACATTGTGGGCAACTATTGTTGTAAATTACTTTTTTAGGGCAATCTGAAACTGAAATATTTAGAACTAAAACTCATTTCTGAACATTCTTTTTATTTATGGAAAAATAGTATATTTTTTTGCAGGAATACTAATAATGAAAATATTAACTGTCAAGAAATGATTGTATTAACATTGGTTTAATAATAAAGGAATTTAATATGTAAAAAGAAAATATTATGATGAATAGAATCCTTCAAATTTACATTTTATTTCCTTAATTTTTTTCTATATTTATAGAAAGAAATGTTATATCCAGGAGTAGAAAAAATAAAATATCTCAAAAGGTTTTTTTTTTTTTTTGCTATTCATACCCATATTTTTTTTTTATAAG